>PVHY01001033.1:0-35110 GCA_004024945.1 Uropsilus gracilis | reverse complement strand
ACTGCAGTGTATTGCCAACAGCTTTCAAAGTTCGTATGGTTGAATTCTGATGAATAAATTGAGCCTAATCCCTTATTAATTGTACTATGCCAAGGCTGCACAGTGCTCTAGGGGCTGATATTTGGGCCTCTTGAACTAAAGGCCTGTTTTTTATTTACCAAAAAGGGCCAGTCTCTGCAATGGTAGCTGGAAAATAGGGGGCCATTAACTTTCAAATTCCTCTATGGTACAGATGCCTAGCACATTTTTGTCCAATAAACGATATGCACTTGATAAATGAATGAAACTTAGCCCTGTCCCAGTGCAAACTAGGAAACTAGGTGCAGCCACCTCCTCCTCCATCCCTCCCCATTTTAAAAGGACAGGCTTACTGGGTGGTGGCACGCACCTGTAATCCCAGTTACCTGGGAGGCTGAGGCTGGGGATCACTTGAGTCCACGGGTTTGAGACAATCCTGGGCAACACAGTAAGACCTTGTGTCTTAAATAAATGAATGAACGAACGAACAAACAAACAAATAAGCAGGCTTAATAGGAAAAGGAGAAAGGAAAGAGGTACCTGCAAGGCTACAGGCTGCCTGTCCTGGGAGGAGAGCTACCTACAGCCAATTCCTTGACAAGCTCCCCAGGTTCCCTGAGCATCTCCTGACCAGTAGCGCCTCCCGGGATGTCAAAGTTGCCTCTTACACAATTATCCCCAATGCATTCAAAACCCGGGTTTATTGTCAGTGGTCACCTCAGCGCACTGAATTCAGTCAGTGCACCTGAATTCAGGCCTTTACCTACCAAGTGGGATCCAGAATTCTAGAGGTGTTCTAAGTTTATGGCTCCTGATGGACACCACGATCCAAACATTTGGTGACCTAGATAAGGTATTCCAGAGACCTTCGGCAGACGCCGAAACCTTCGCAAATCCTCGAGGCCAGCGGCCATATTCACTTGAGACCCAGGGGTCCAGGGCGTCAGGCATTGAGGAAGACGCCCCTGGCGCGATCTGCGCAGACGCGGGTGGCCTGAGAGGGCCCCGGCACTCCAGGTTGCGCAGGCGCAGGAGCTACTCCCGGCGAGTCCCGACGGCAGCGGCGGCGACCGAGCGGCCGGGGCGTGGAGCAGCGGTGGCTGACGGCGGGCGGCAACCGAGCAGCCATGAGGGCCGGGCCCAGTCACCGACAGTGAGTGGTGATGGAACGGGAAGGGCTACGGGAGGAAAGAGGGTTGTCTTGGTGGAAGGATACCCTGACTTAGGGGGGTGTGCTTTGCTTATCCGAGGCAAAGGGGCGTGGGGGAGGGACAGTTTGAGGTGATGAGGGGAGAATTTGGGGCATTGGTGGTCAGATCACCAGCCCTTGGCCGGACAGCTTGGTGGAGGGAAGGTGATGCACACTGCAGAGAGAAGGACCTCATAACAGGGACAGTAACCTGCACTACCCCGTTGTCATCATCCCTTCCCCCAGAAGCTTTTGGTCGCCTCTCCCTTTCCGCTTGTTTCAGAGAATGGTCGTGGGGGGGAGGGTGATGGAGAATGAAAGCCCTTGCTGGAGCTGAAGAAGCCAACTCTGAACCAGGCAGGTTAGGCTGTCGCCCGTAGTCATAGGCTGCCGTGGAGAGAGGATGCAAGTCGGGAGCCCTCTGTTTAAAGCTGGGAGGGATCTAGGGAAGAGAGACAGGGTGTTAGAATTAACAGGTTTGGACCCAAGTCTATCATTGATAAAGCTGATAGATAATCTTGGGCTGGTCCCACTTAACCTTTCTCAACCTCTGGAAGATATCAGTGCTTCAGTAGTCTATTTCAAATATCATATATGTGAGGTTGCTTATGAAAATTGCAGATTTTAAGTAGTATGCTGATGCTAATCTATCATCAACAATATTGCTAGATTTTAGACCTTACTGTTATTAATAGAATGACTGATTTCTTTGTCAAAGAGAAGCATATTGTTTGTAAAACCTTAATAGGAACATATGTGCTTTCTACGCAGGCACAGCAGATCATGTGCAGAAATATCAGTTTGTTCTGTGATATGACAGATTAACCCTCAGACTCATGTAGGAAAAATACCCTTCTTTTAGGCACTTTTACAAATGGTGTGTAGCTCCTTACCCAAGAGGAAGGAAATAGGGAATGAAGACCAGTCTGTAAATGCTTTTCTGAACATAGCTCACTCAGGTTTCCTTGTAATACAATTGGCACTAATGTGCTTTATTATGAGTTGAGAAAGCTGGTTTGAGACAAGCTGGGAGAGCTGCCCAGAGAGGGATTTGTTTTTAAATTGTAAAAAGATTTCCTTTGCAGAGGAGTCTCTGGTTGCCCCAGGGCCCCATGTCTATTTTGGAGGTGAGATAAACTTATAGCAGCTTTTCAGCTCCACTCTTTGTTACCTTCCGGTGGAACTTTCAGGATGCAGTGTTTCACAGAGAAAGAAGCAGCTGTGCAAGAGCCTGAAAGGTTTTTTTCCTGAGAAGTTTGAAGAGGCACTCTTGAGACTGTTCTTGTTTAGGGTAGACAAAGCAGAGAACACAGTAAACTGTGTGTTTTCAGACAGAGAAAATGGTGTTCTGACCACAGCTTTTGAAAGAGAGGTGAAAACTTTCCAAAGGACAGAAAGAGAGATGCTTCAGCTTTGCTGGCTCTGAGACTTGAGAGCCTGAAATGTTGAGGTCTTTTGGAAATCTTTTGGAAAGGTAGGGAGTGGCTGGTCTAAATCCTGGAAGATTTACAGATAAGGAGAATGAATTATTCTGTAGGAATGGGAGAACTGTTTTTAACTTCTCATCTTGTAAAATGTGTTTTACCTCTCTTTTCAGGAAATGCACAGTGATAACCTTATTTAAAATTTTTTGTTTGTTACTGGACATTTCCAGTAAATTATCCATAACACTGATTATTTTTAATAGGATAATTTTAAGAAGAAAGCATTCATTATTGTTGAGGATAATTTTAAAAAGAAAGCCTTTGTTACTACTATGTCATAGGTCATTTACAAAATACAAATTTATTCTGTCTTTAACTATCCCATGGAAGATGATTTAAAGGTATAAAATGTTAGAGCTGGCCTATCCATCTTTTACTTTTAATAATTGGACATTTATTTTTAATTTTACTAATGCATTTCCCCCACTATTGGAAATTTCCATCAGTTCCAACAAGTCCATAAATGCCACTTGTGTTATGTTAAAATGATAGAGGTTTGTTCAGCTGTGATGAGAACTTCCTGTCCTCATCCTCTCCAATTCTCTTATTTGTGGTTACTCTTTATGTAGTGAATGACTGTTAGAAATGAGAAGTCTGCCCCTGGGGAAGAGAGAAGGGATGATTTGTGCCTTGATTGCCTGGTGTGTGAACAGTCTGTTTAAAGTGGGCACATAAGGGCTTCCTTTGAATCCTTGACATATCGAGGGCTCAACTAAAAGGAATAAGGTTTACTGGCTCATTTTTATTCTGATAAAATGAATCCTTTTTTTTTTTTTTCAGAAGGCAGAAGAAAAGCAGGCTTTTGTTGTATAAATGTGTTATTCCTAGCAAAAGGCCAGGAGGAAAAGTCAAAACAAGCTAACAACCAAACTAAAGTACACAACAGGGTGATGGGAGAAAGCAGTCAGGGAGGGAAGGTAGTGGGCAACCCCTGCATTTTTTTTTTTTTTTTTTTTTTCTTAAAAAAGCACCTAATGCCTGAGGGGACTTTTAAAAACAGGCTATTTAAAACAAAATTGTGGTGTTCTTACCTCCCTTTTTTTTAAAACTAAGAATATTTCTTTCAAAACAGAATCTTTGTTTCTTCAGAGCCTGTCTAAACTTGACATCTCATGAAATCTCTTGTGACATATTGAAGGCTACTAATTAATAATTAGTAAGATCAAGGTGGTTTTTTTTTTGGTTCCTGATAACATGTTAATAACTTTAATGGGGAACTTGAATGGGAAGATGTACCTTTGAACAAGATTACCTTTGTGTTAGCTTTCTCATCTATAAAAGGAAAATAATAATTGTTGTTACCTCAAAGTGTTACTGTGAGCTTTAAATGTGTTAATGCTTATAATGTGTTTGGAGTTGTAGCTAATAGTTGATATGAAATAAATACTAATTATTATTGTTGTTTGTTTAATGTGTACTTTCTTTGTCCCCAAATCTATGCTAGTCAGAGATGATTATGACCTCTGCCCTGTGGGAGGTCACATTCCAGTAATAGAGAAGTTTATAATTATAATAGAATATAGTATCATATTTCATTAAATATATAGTACCGGTGATTGCCAGATTTATAGTTACCACTAAAAAAGAAGAAATGCTGCTAATAAGTCTGGCATAACAACAATAATAAGATATATCTTGTTTTCAGAAAAATGTTGAGGGAAAAGTGTGACTTAGAACTACAGTGTAGTAAGCGCTCTGCTAGAGGGAGGTATAGCTTGTTAGAAGAATTGATTTAAGTCAGGGTGCAGGTATTGTCAGTAAAACCCTCCAGCTTGCTTAATTGACTCAAAGATGGATGATGAAGATAGGGCATTCCAAGTAGACAGTAAAGTCTGAAAATGTGAAGGGAGAGGGTATTATTGATGTCTACCACCATATCAGGACAAGCAGGAGGAGGAAATGAGCTAAGACTTTGGCAGAGTAACATAGTATAATGCAGCAGAGCAGGACAGGAAGCTTGGAACATTTTCAGGAGAGACGTGAACCTCATTCTTGGACTACTCCTAAATTATTATAGCAACTTAAAAAAGATGATTTCAATATCATAACTTGGAAAGTGAGAATGAGTGTTAGAAGCAAAGTGGCTGAGGGAAGAGTTAGAGTTTAGCTGACTGGAGGAGGGGGGACGACTGTGAAGTCACTGTACTCTTGGTGAGAGGTGAATGCTTTCTCAGCAGAGAAGTGTTTAACATCTATTTCTGTCTTTGCTTCTCATGCTCTTGATTATGGCCTTATCAGAACTTTGTAACTTTGAGTGAAAAGGATTACAACAGGTCAGGAAAAATGGTAAATTTTCTTTATTGAAGATGCATTTAATTCTAGGATGGTAATAAATTGTTATAGCTCAATTATAAAATGGTGGGTTTGTTTTTTGAGACTAGGTCTCGCTATTTTATTTTTTTTTTTTTTGAGACTAGGTCTCGCTATTTTTGCCTGTGGAATCGCAGACTCTCGTTGCCCGGGGTACCACAGACTCAGCAATCCCCAGTCTCAGCTTCCCAGGTAGTTGGGATTACAGGCACGCGCCACCATGCCCAGCTATTTTTTTTGGAACTAGGTCTCGCTATGAGCCCCAGGCAGAACTCAAACCTTGATCCCTAGCCCCAGCCACTCCATAGGTTGAAGCTTACAGGCACGAGCCATCGTGCCCGGCCCAGCTATTTTTTGGAACTAGGTCTCACTACGTTGCCCCAAGTGGGACTCGAATCAGGATCCCTGGTCCCTGCCATGGCTTCCTAGGCTGCCATTTACAGGCACGCACCACCATGCCCGGCTAAAATGGTTTGATACAGCGTTGAATTGTACTGTTTCATGGGAAAATAAAGCTCATTTAAGGAGTGATTTAAAAGACTTGTGCAAAATTACTCATATTTGGTAACTAATCCTAAAATGTATAGGGGAAAATAAGAAAAACTAGAAGTAACATAATCATGAATTTGTATAATATCTATTATTTCTATCTGTAAACCAAAACTAGGCTTAACTTTTTTAATTTTTTTTTTTTTTTGAGACTAGGTCTCGCTATTTTTGCCCATGGAACCGCAGGCTCTTGTTGCCCAGGGTACCACAGACTCAAGCAATCCCCAGTCTCAGCTTCCCAGGTAGCTGGGATTATAGGCGCACACCACCACGCCCAGCTATTTTTTTGGAACTAGATCTCGGTACTGGGCCCAGGTGGGACTCAAACCGCGATCCCTAGCCCTGGCTGCTTCATAGGCTGAAGTTTACAGGCATGAGCCACTGTGCCCGGCCTTAAGCTTGTAAGCTTGTAAGCTTTTTATTTTATTTTATTTTTTTGAGACTAGGTCTCGCTATTTTTGCCTGTGGAACTGCAGGCTCACGTTGCCTGTTGTACCACAGACTCAAGCAATCCCCAGCCTCAGCTTCCCAGGTAGCTGGGATTACAGGCTCGCACCACCACACCCAGCTGTATTTTTTTGGAACTAGGTCTTGCTACGTGCCCCCGGCGGGACTCCAACCGCGATCCCTGGCCCCGGCCACAGCTTCCTAGGCTGCCACTTAAAGGCATGCGCGTGCCAGGCCTACATTATCCTTTTTAAAAAGAATCTATTTTAATTGGAGAGTAACACATTTATGAATCACAGTAAGTAATAAGTACAATAACTACAATGAATGCTATCATAGAAATACATATTAACTTTCTGGGATCACTAATTCTTCAAAGTGAGGTGGGGGGAAGTTGGAGAAGCCAGTTTATGTGGAGTTGGCTGGTTCTTAAAGCATGAATGCAATTTGGTTTCTTCAACAAAAAGGCATTGGCGGAGGTACTGTTTCAAGTGCAGAGAACAGCTTGCATGGGGGTATGGACCTATGACCCAGAGATTTAAGTGGCTAGATAATGGGTTAGATCATAAGGAAGGACTGGAAGGAAGTAGGGTGAAATATGGGTTAAAGTCCAGTTGACCTTGGACTGGGGTTTGAATTTTATTTTGTATGTGCAAGTCATGGAAGAATTTTAGACTAGGTAAAGAACAAGTTCAGATCATTAGAAATAAACATTGTTGACAGTGAGAAAGTTAAGTTTAAAAGGTGAAATTGGCTTCTGGAAGACCAATTGATTATAAAGTGCAGTATGATGATCACTTGAGAAATATTGAAGATCTTAATTACAGTAGTAATGATGGAATTATAGGAAGATAGAAGAACTGTAAAGAAACTGAATAGAATGATATTAATGAGTTAAAGTTAGGGAGTGTGTAAAGGGATTGTTAAAGAGCACCTGAAAGGTCTACCTTAGGCAGCTGAGTAGATAGCATTGTCATTAGCCAGTGTAGAGAATACCTTAGACGTCACATTTGAGGAAAAATGAGTTTGATTTTGGTGTTTTAGATTTGAAATATCTAGGAAATACAGTGAGTTTCTGGATATTTAGGTCTTGACTTCAGTAGAAGCATTTAAAATAGAGAGGTAGATCTAGGAATATTAGAGTATAAGTAATAGCCAGATCACCCTGTGAATCTAAGTCTAGTTGATTTTTTTTTTTTAAAGAGACTACCCAGAGTTGTCTCAAACCTACAAACTCAAGTGATCCCTAGCCTCAGCCTCCCAGGTAGCTAAGATTATAGACATGCACCACCACGCCCAGTTTTAAGTTTAGTTGACATTTTATGAATTCACCTTATGGCACTATATCCCTTCATACTATGCTAATACTTTCCCTTATTTTTCCATTTTTTAAATTTATTTATTTGTTTGTTTGTTTATTTATTTATTGAGACTAGGTCTTGCTGTTTTGTCCATGAAACCGCAGGCTCATGTTGCCTAGGGTACCACAGACTCAAGGAATTCCCAGCCTCAGCTTCCCAGGTAGTTGGGATTACAGGCGCATGCCACCACACCCAGCTATTTTTTGGGGACTAGGTCTTGCTATGGGCCCCTAGTGGGACTCGAACCATGATCCCTGGCCCCAGCTGCTTCATAGGCTGAAGCTTACAGGCACAAGCCACCGTGCCCGGCTTATTTTTCCATTTAAAAATGACTTATATTGCTGTAAATGATTTTTAGATTGTAAACAAGAATAAAACACAAGCTTCTCACCTTAATGAAAAGAATGGTATTACTTCTAAATAGTAAAAGAATACTATTAATTCTTAGGACAGCATAGGTGGTTTTAAAATTTTCCATAAAGGAAAGTAGTGTGCATATCAGTGATATATCTTTTTTTCCTATTTTCAGTCATTTGCAAGACTTAGAAAAGCATCCTTTCTATAAGCCAGGCATGGTGGCACATGCCAGTAAGCGGCAGCCTAGGAAGTGGCGGCCGGGGCCAGGGACTGCAGTTGGAGTTCCACCAGGGGCATGTAGCGAGACCTAGTTCCAAAAAAATACAGCTGGATGTGGTGGTGCGAGCCTGTAATCCCAGCTACTTGGGAAGCTGAGGCTGGGGATTGCTTGAGTCTGTGGTACCCCAGGCAACGTGAGCCTACGGTTCCACAGGCAAAAATAGCAAGACCTAGTAAAAAAAAAAAAATGTTAAATTTCTTTATAAACAATAGCTCTGTTGGCAGTAGTCTTCCTTAATATCTAGTTATCCTTCAGGTATGCCTTGAACATTCCTTCTCCACCTTAATGTCTACTTATCCTTTAGGTATACTTTAAATATTCCTCTACCCACAGTCTTTCTTGATCCCCCAAATATGGGCTAATGGTTAATTCCACTGCATTCTGAGGTTCTCTATCGTTACTCTTAACATACAATATTAGACAGCAGTTAGCTAACTTACTTGTTTCTCCAATCAGTACATAAACTCTGGGAGGGCAGCAATTAGCTATACTAGATACTTCTTAGGTCTTCTCACAGTAGAGGCAATTAAAAATCTTTATTTTGGACCGGGCATGGTGGTGCATGCCTGAAAGCGGCAGCCTACGAAGCCACGGCAGGGGCCAGGGATCGCGGTTCGAGTCCTGCCGGGGGCACATAGCGAGACTTCATTCCAAAAAACTAGCTAGGCGTGGTGGTGCATGCCTGTAATCCCAGCTACCTGAGAAGCTGAGGCTGGGGATTGCTTGAGCCTGTGGTACCCCGGGCAACATGAGCCTGGGGTTCCATGGGCAAAAATAGCGAGACCTAGTCTCAAAAAAAAAAAAAAACAAAAAACAAAAAAACAAATTAATTAAAGCAAAATTGCAGCCACTCTTTATAGTAAAATTGAGTTTTTCAATTTTATTGTATCAATAATAGAAATCTTTATACGAAGCTTTTTTCCTCCCTCTGCACTAATGCAGGAAGTGTCAGAATAGCTGCACAAGTAAAAAAATCAAAACTTTGAAAAATAAGCATACAATAAACATTTTCAACCTTTATAATATCTTCATCATCCTCCTAACTACCATCATTTTTCTTACGGTAAACTTAGGCAGCTAATTCCTTCCTGAAAGTAGACATTTTAGGTGAAGATTTAAAATGTGTTTGACAAGCTAATTATAAAATATATGTGGAGCTGTTTTCCTCTCTGGCCACCTAAAGATCCATTGCCAGCATGAATGAGACATAGTCCCTCTCTGAACCAGGAATTTCTTGACCAACTGACTGATTTCAGTAGAAACAAAAGATCACTAATACCCTTCTCTTTGGGAAGGCAATAGTACCTGAAATAGAAATTGAAGAAGCTAAAAAAAAAAAAAAGAAAAGAAATTGAGGAAGCTGGCTGTACATACAAGACCACCCCTGATGTCATCTTTATATTTGGATTCAGAACCTACTTTGAAAGTAGTAAGACAAGGTCTTGGCATGATTTGTGGTTCCTTGAATTACACACACACACACACACACACACACACACACACACACTCTCACTGAACCCAAACATAGACTTGAAAGATATTCTCTGTATGGAAAGAAAAAAGATCTCAAGCAAACAGCAAAAGGAACTCAGGAACAGAATAAAGAAAATCAAGAAACTGCAAAGACCAGCCAGTGTTGGTACTGGCAAAAAAAAGGGTAAAAGTTCTGTAGTTACTTCATCTGTGGTGATTGTACAGATTTTTTATTTTTGAGACTAAGTCTCGTTAATGTTGCCTGGGGTAGTCTCTGCCTTCCAGGTAGCTGGGATTACAGGTGCGTGCCCTGTGCCCAGCTGTGCAGGTATTTTATAAGAGGCTTAATAACAAAGCCTTTTATGGGTCTGGTTTGGAAAAAAAATATGTACATGCAAGGGGACTCAAATAGACTACCAAAGTTGGAAGACATATAATTTGGTTTCAAGACTTACTAAAAAACTTTAGTAGTGAAGATATTGTTGTATTGGCAAAAACATAGATGTGTACGTAGATCATTGAACATAGCAGATGCAGAAATAGATCCATACTATTAATGAGTCTTTGATTTTGATGCAGGTCTAGTGATGTCAATGATAATTTCAGTAACTAGTATTGAAACAACTAGATACTTATATGTTGAAAAACCGGTAACCAAACCTCAATCTATTTCTTATGCCTTATATAAAAAGAAAAATATAAGATGTTCAGGAGAAAATTCTTGTTATCTAGAGTTAGGCAAAAAGTTCTTATATATTACACCAAAAGTAACGTTAATAAAAGAAAAATATATGAGGCATAATACCCTTATCCAGATTGTATAAAGAACTCAAAACTCAGTAAGAAAGCAAACACTGCCATAAAATTTCAGGTTGAAGATTTTAATGACTTTATTTAAAAAAAAAATGAATGACAGATAAGTACGTGACCATATATTTAACTTTATTGTTAGAGAAATGCAAATTAAAATCATAATAAGATAAATCTATTAGAATGGCTTAAAAACAGAAGAAAACTGGATTGTGGACTGGTCAAGATGTGGAACAATTGGAACTTTGGCAAGCACTGGTGGTATGTTTATAAAGTAAAACCTAGATTTAATTATGACCCAAGTATTTACTGGAATGAAATGACAACTTGAGATACAACCTGTATGTGAGTATAGCAGCTTTATTTATACTAACACAAAACTGCCAACAACTTGAATGTCCCTCAGCTTTGAGTAGATGTAAGCAAACAGAAATATCCGTACACAATGAAATCTCCTTAGCAGTAAAAAGGAACTATTTGTATGTGCAATAACATGAATGAATTGCATGTATATTATGATAAATAAATGAAGCTGAACTTAAAAGGTTACTATATGATTGAATATGAGAGAAATATGAAAAAACTAGAGGGGCAGGGATCAATAATTACTGTGGTACAGGGAGTGAGTAATGGTAGTGTGAGAAATTTTTTTGTGGGTGATGCAAATGTTCTGTGTCTTGATTATGGATACGATTACCTGACTGCATTTTTTTTTCTTTCTTTTTTTTTTTTTTTTTTTTGTTGAGACTAGGTCTCACTATTTTTGCCTGTGGTCTGCAGGCTCACATTGCCCAGGGTACACACAGACTCAAGCAATCCCCAGCCTCAGCTTCCCAGGTAGCTGGGATTAAGGCGCGCATTACCACGCCCAGCTATTTTTTTGGAACTAGGTCTCACTCCGTGCCCCCGGCGGAACTCGAACAGCGATCCCTGCCCCCGGCCACGGCTTCCTAGGCTGCCGTTTATAGGCATTCGCCACCATGCCCGGCTTACCTGACTGCATTTATGGAAACTTTTAGAACTAAAAAATTATTGTGTTAGAAAAGCACAGTAGAAGATAATAAATTTAATATTATTATTTAATATTAATTTTAAATTTTAAGCTGGGCATAGTGGTGCATGCCTGTAATCCCAGCTACCTGGGAGACTGAGGCTAGGGATTACTTGAGTCCATGGTTTGAGACTAGTGAGATCTAGTCTCCAAAAGTAAATAAATAAAATCGTTGTGTTAGAAAAGAAAAACGGAGGCCGGGCACGGTGGCTCATGCCTGTAAGCTTCAGCCTATAAGCGGCCGGGGCTAGGGATCGCGGTTTGATGAGTCCCGCCTGGGGCCCGTAGCGAGACCTAGTTCCAAAAAAATAGATGGGCATGGTGCGCGCCTGTCATCCCAGCTACCTGGGAAGCTGAGGCTGGGGATTGCTTGAGTCTGTGGTACCCTGGGCAATGAGAGCCTGTGGTTCCATGGGCAAAAAATAGCGAGACCTAGTCTCAAAAAAGAAAAACGGGGTGGAAGAAAATAAATTTAATGTTATTTTTAATATGTTTTATTTATGTCTGTTTATTTGTTTGTTTGTTTGTTTATTTATTTATTTTGAGACTAGGTCTCGCTATTTTTGCCTGTGAATCCGCAGGCTCACATTGCCAGAGGTACCGCAGACTCAAGCAATTCCCAGCCTCAGCTTCCCAGGTAGCTGGGATTACCAGCATGTGCCACCACGTCCAGCTATTTTTTGGAACTAGGTCTCTCTCGTTATGTTGTCCCAAGCGGGACTTGAACCATGTGATTCCAGGTCCCCGCCGCGGCTTCCTAGACAGCTGCTTACAGGCACGTGCCACGGTGCCCAGCCTGTATTGTATTTTATTTTACTTTATTTTTTTGAGACTAGGTCTCACTATTTTCGCCCATGGAATTGCAGGCTCACGTTGCCTGGGGTACCATAGATTCAAGCAATCCCCAGACTCAGCTTCCCAGGTAGCTGGGATTACAGGCGCATGCCACCACGCCCAGCTATTTTTTGGGACTAGGTCTCTCTATGTTGCCCCGAGCGGACCTCGAACCACGATCCCTAGCCCTAGCCCCTTCATAGGCTAAAGCGTACAGGCACACGAGCCACCATGCAAGCTCCGGCCTATATTTTAAATAAATAAAAAGATAGTGAAATGTCTCCAAGTGAAAATCCTTTAGAATTTTGCTTTAAAATAATTATGCATTCTGATTCTTAGGCTTTAAGCATACTTTGCCTGTCAGTTTCAGCTTTTTGAAAGTTTCTTAGTACCAAACATGATGCTATTAGCTTTTCCTTCCCCACTCTTTCATATCTTTGGACACTGCCATATCACCTAAAGATAGATCTTTCACTTCAGTACAGTGCACAAAAAAATATTCACTAGTGACATCAAGATAATTGAGGGATATGTGAATTTCATCTAGTATCTAGTCAAGCAGTCTGTTCTTCCTGGGATAACAAATGGACTGGACTAAAGTTTAGATCCCTTTTTAAAATTTTTTTTATTTTGAGATTTGGTCTCGCTATGTTGCCCGGGTTTGTCTCAAACCCATGAACTCAAGTGATCCCTAGCCTCAGCCTCCCAGGTAGCTGGAATTTTCTTTCCTTTCTTTTTTTGAGGCTCGGTGTCACTATGTTGCCCAGGGAACCGCACCACAGACTCTCATTGCCCAGGGTACCCTGGACTCAAGCAATCCCCAGCCTCATCCTCCCAGGTAGATGGTATTACAGGCGCGCACCACCACGCCCAGCTATTTCTTGAGACTAGGTCTTGAACCTGCGGACTCAGGCGATTCCCAGTCTCAGCCTCCCGTTCTAGGCTTGGGATTAAAGCTGCACGCCACCATTAAGAGACTAGATCTTGCTATGTTGCCTGGGGTAGTCCAAACCCTACAGACTCATGTGATCCCTAGCCTCAGCCTCCCTGATAGCTGGGATTACAGGTGCGCGCCACCACACCTGGCTATTTTTTTGAGACTAGGTCTCTCTATGGTACCTGGGGTAGTCTCGAACCTGGGAACTCAAGTGATTCCTAGCCTCTGCCTCCCAAGTAGTTGGGAATACAGGCATGCGCTACCACACCCAACTTGAAGTTTTGATTCTTCAATCATTGTGGCAAAAGACATCCTTAATATTCCTGGAAGTTGTATGTTTCAACTTTCAGGTAAGTGTGGATTTTCGGATTTGGGAAGATAGTGAGAAAATTGGCTGTGATTTTTAGGCAGCTGGACCAGGTCCAATATTGATTAACAGCATTTCTCCTCTACTTGGCATCGTCTATCATCTTCCCTTTACTACTGCTTTCTTGTGGGAGGCAATTTGAACTGCTTGCTAGCTTTTTTTTTTTTTTTTTTGAGACTAGGTCTTACAATTTTTGCCGGTGGAACCTTCGCAGGCTCACATTGCCTGGGGTACCACAGACTCAAGCAATCCCCAGCCTCAGCTTCCCAAGTAGCTGGGATTACAGGCGTGCACCACCACGCCCAGCTATTTCTTTGGGACTAGGTCTTGCTGTGTTGCCCAATTGGGGGACTCGAACCATAATCCCTAGCCCCAGCTGCTTCATAGACTGAAGCTTACAGGCACGTGGCCACTGTGCCCAACTGCTTACTAATGGATCATCTCTACTCTGGTCACCACCCCCCCCCCCAAAAAAAATTGCTTTTATATTCTACTGGATCTTAAATTTCTAAGTAAGGATTGTTATTTTGATAATGGAACTTATTCATAACTCTTAGTAGGGTGATTGATTGGTTGTCTGGTTAGGCTCCTATGTCTCATCTAAGTGTAAGCCAGTTGTGGTAATTTGTAAATCTAGTTAATCTCTAGTCTTTCAATTTTATTCTCTACTTACCTAGAGTTTACTATATTCATATTTATGTTGACTTTCACTTTCTTTGCTGTCCTGTTACTCCCTCTGATACTGTTGCATCTGTTTCTCTTTCATCAGAACCTCTAAACTTTGTTTCCCCCAACTTTGTCTCTACCCATCCCCAGCTACTGTTACTGCTCAGTTTCTCCCTTATTCTTTATCTCCTCCTCCCCTTCACTTTCTCACAGCCTATTTATTCCTTAAGCACATAATTTGATTTTGTCCCCACCTTTCCACTGAAATTACTCCGCTCGATGACCTAGTTGTCAAATTCAAATGATGCTTTCCAGTCCTTATTTTCCCTGCTTCTTTTAAACAGTGATACTGTCTACTCTTGGTTTTTCTCTTACTGCCTTTTCCTTTTTAGTATCCTTCATTTCTCCTTTTCATCCATTTCCAGTCTTTACATGTTGGTGTTCCTGAGAATTCTCCTTAGCCACCACCTTCCTTTTTTAGTCTTCACAGGTGATGCACACAGAGACAAATCTCCCAAATCTCTATATTTAACTCAATTCTCTCTCTCCTAGGATCCAGGTTTGTGTTTCCAAAATGCACCTGGACATCCTGTAGGCACTCACAAGTCACTGTCTTCCCCCCAAAATCTAAACCTTCTAAAATATATGTCTGGTTGAATGTTTCAATAGCTGCACAGTTGCTTGTATCAAAAACTTTGTATTTAAACTGAACATGGTGGTGCATGCCTGTGAGCTACAGCCTATGGAGTCGTGGCTGGGACTGGGGATCACGGTTCAAGACCCGCCTGGGGCAACATAGTGAGACCTAGTCCCCCCAAAAATAGCTGGGCATGGTGGCACAGCCTGTAATCCCAGCTACCTGGGAAGCTGAGGCTGGGAATTGCTTGAATCTGTGGTACCTCAGGCAACATGAGCCTGCAGTTCCATGGGCAAAAGTAGCGAGACCTAGTCTCAAAAAAAAAAAAAACAAACCAAAAACCTTTCACTATCCATTGTCCCTGGTACATAATAGATGGTTGATTGAATTTTTTTGTCTTTTCTTTTCTTTTCTTTTCTTTTCTTTTCTTTTCTTTTCTTTTCTTTTCTTTTCTTTTCTTTTCTTTTCTTTTCTTTTCTTTTCTTTTCTTTTCTTTTCTTTTCTTTTCTTTTCTTTTCTTTTCTTTTCTTTTGAGACTAGGTCTTGCTATGTTGCCCAGGGAACAACAGGTATGTTGCCCGGGGTACCACAGACTCAAGTGATCCCCAGCCTCAGCCTCCCAGATAGCTAGGATTACAGGCATGTGCCACCACACTCAGCTATTTTTGTAGACTAGGTCTTGCTATATTGCCCCAGGTGGGTCTTGAACCCGCGGACTCAAGTGATTCCTAGGCTCAGCCTTGCTCCATAGGCTGCAATTAAAGGTACGCGCCACTGTGCATGACCTCTGTATTTTCTTTATTATATTTTTGCCCATGCTGTTTTCTTTCATTCTAAGGATACTTCCTCCGGAATATAGAAACAGACAAACATAACTAATAATCTGGTAAATCTCCTAATTAATTTTAGGACTTAAATAATAACTCATTTTTTCTATGAAATCTTCCCATTTCCAGTACAGAATTAGTCACTCCTGCTGCTGGACTCTGCTGGTATTTTATTATCCTGCTAGCATTACATTTATTCTTTAAATGTTTAGTTTCCTCAGCTGAATTTTGAGCTCTTTGAGGATTGGGATTATGTTTTTCTTCACCTTTTTATATTTAGCACCTAACAAATTTTAAAAACTTACTGAGTTTATAGTATGTGTTGGATACTTGCAATATATTGGTAAACAAGAAAAAGTCCCTGCTGTTACAGGGCTTATATTCTAGTGAGAATAAATAGTAAACAAAAAACTTTTTTTTCCTTTTTTTTTTGAGACTAGGTCTCGCTGTTTTTGCCCGTGGAACCACAGGCTCATGTTGCCCAGGGTACCACAGACTCAGGCAATCCCCAGCCTCAGCTTTCCAGGTAGCTGGGATTACAGGTGCGCAACACCATGCCCAGCTACTTTTTGGGGGACTAGGTCTCGCTGCGTGCCCCTGGCAGGACTCGAACCAGGATCCCTGGCCCCGGCTGGGCTTCCTAGGCTGCCACCTACAAACATGCGCCACCATGCCCAGCCAACAAATAACTTTTAAAAAAATCAGCTAATGATAAATTCTATGCAAATAATTTAAATAGAATACAGTTATAGAGAAATAATAGGTAGCTATTTTAGATTGGAAGAATAAGGAATATCTCTCTGAGGGAGTGACATTTAAGATCTAGAGGATATAAAAGTCAGTACGCAAACATTTCATTGTAAATCCAAAGAGGAAGCAAGTCTGTATGTTAGAGGAACAGGTACAGGACCATTGTGGCTAGATATTGTGAATGAGAGGGAGTGTTATGTATAGACGAAGAAGGCAGAGGCCAGATTAAATTGAGATTTGAAAGGTAAAGTGAGAAAACATCCTTTACAGTTACTTAAGCCAGGATATGAGTTGATTTGTAATTAGACTTTTGATTATTATGTGGAAATGAATTGTAGGGGGATCAAGAGTGGTTATAATGCCAGGCACAGTGGCTCGTGCCTGTAAGCTTCAGCCCATGAAGCGGCTGGGGCTAGGGATCGCAGTTCGAGTCCTAGTTGGGCCAACACATCGAGACCTAGTCCCAAAAAATAGCTGGGCATGGTGGTGCATGCTTGTATTCCCAGCTACCTGGGAAGCTGAGACTGGGGATTGCTTGAGTCGTGGTACCCCGGGCAACATGAGCCTGCGGTTCTGTGTGCAAATAGTGAGACAGACCTAGTCTCAAAAATAAATAAGTAAGTAAGTAAGTAAGTAAGTAAGTGGTTTTAAGTAGACCCGTTGCAAGGCTCTTATACTAATTCACATGAGAGTTAATGGTGACTCGGGCTGGGATGATGTAGAGGAGCTGTAGGTAATGAAGTTAAAAACAGGCTTCAGGGATTTTCAGCAGTCATGGGGAATGAGACAATTAATGACTAGTGCTCCTTCATAGATAAAATGGTGATATTTATTGAGATGGTTAAGACTAAGCATAATTTGTTAAGAATTCTGAGTGGAGTCGGGCTTGGTGGTATGTGCCTTCATCCCAGCCGTGGGAGGCTGAGGCTAGGAATCGCTTGAGTCAGCGGGTTGGAGGCTACCCCAGGCAACATAGCAGGACCTAGTCTCAAAAAAATAGCCAGGCATGGTGATGCACATCATAGTCCCAGCCTTGGGAGACTGAGACTAGAGATCACTTTAGTCCACGGATTCGAGACTACCCCAGGCAACATAGCAAGACCTAGTCTTTTAAAAAAAGAAAAAAAGAAAAGAAAGGAATTCTGATTGGATTAGAATTTGGAATGACCTCTTAGCTAACTGGAGTTTGGAGATATTTAGAAAAGTCTGGTATCACTTGGAGAAGTCTGCTGGAATTGTAGACTTGGAAATGAGGAGAAATGAAGTATAAAGTTGGGGAATTCAATTTGAAATTCACTTAGGAATGACTTGTGGCTGAAAGTGGAACCCATGGAAAGGTAAAAGGATAACCAGAAAATGTTATGGAAGCCAGCTCTTCAGAGGTAGTGGATCACTATTGACTTCAGTACTGTTTCAGATGGGAACAGAAAGATCAGTAATCAAGAAACTTGATAACTTTGATTGGAATCATTCATTGGAATAGTAGAAATGTATGTAATTCTTGTAATGGATTAAGATGAGAAATGAGATTAAGAATATTTGATCTTTTTTGTTTGTTTTTGCATGACAGCAGTGTTTTGGAAGCCAGTTTCTGAAACTTAATGGTTTTTTTGTTTTACTACATCCTATTTGTATACTGATATGGTTATATATTATTTTTGTAAGTATTACAATCTTTTGGCTTTTTTTAAACTATCTTTTATATGCTTTCGTTTTCCGAAAACCTACTTTAACTAGGTATATGAGCAATACTTGCACTAGTGAGTGAATAAAACTGTTTAAAGGATTAGATCTCTTGTCAAAAGCAGACTGACTTGACCTTGACCTCACCATACATCAGTTTTTTTTCTGCTGTCATATGAGGGTAACAGGACCAAGTTTAGCTCTGTGGGTGGTTGTGAGGCATGACTACTAATGAAAATAATTGTAAAACACTTTTTGCAAGTTAAAGTGTGATATAAATGCTAAATAGTAGTTCTTTATTGGGATCTTGTGAAAATTAGCAACATACTGTCTGTTAGAGACCTTAAGCTCCTTTTGAGAAAGGTGATATATTTTTATAAATACTATTGACAGACTAGCTCAGAATTTGGGAAATGATATTGCTACTCTAATCTCTATGATGTAACAATTATGGAAACAAATGAAACAATTTTTTTTTTTTTTTTTTTTTTTGAGACTAGGTCTTGCTGTTTTTGCCCATGGAACTTCACGCTCACGTTGCCCGGGGTACCACAGACTCAAGCAATCCCCAGCCTCAGCATCCCAGGTAGCTGGGATTATAGGCACACGTCACCATGCCCAGCTATATTTTGGGACTAGGTCTCGCTGTGTTGCCCCAGCGGGACTCGAACCACGATCCCTAGCCCCAGCCGCTTCATAGGCTGAAGCTTACAGACACGAGCCACCGTGCCTGGGTTTTTTTCTCTTTTTCTGAGACTAGGTCTCACTATGTTTGCCTGTGGAACCACAGGCTCACGTTGTCTGTGGTATGACAGACTCAAGCAATCCCCAACCTCAACGTCACAGGTAGCTGGGATTACAGGCACGCGCCACCACACCCAACTATTTTTTTGAGACTATGTCTCCCTATGTGCCCCTGGTGGGACTCGAACTGTGATGCCTGGCCTCAGCCCCGGCTTCCTAGGCTGCCTCTTACAGGCATGCGCCACCATGTCCAGCCGAGAAACAACTTTAAAAAAAATTTTTTTTAATTTTTAATAGATTAGGTCTCACTGTGTTGCCCAGGGTTGTCTCAAACCCACAGACTCAAGTGGTCCCCAACCTCAGTCTCCCCTGGCT
The DNA here is from genome assembly GCA_004024945.1 of Uropsilus gracilis. NCBI lineage: Eukaryota > Metazoa > Chordata > Mammalia > Eulipotyphla > Talpidae > Uropsilus > Uropsilus gracilis. The sequence continues at coordinate 15,961 of PVHY01001033.1, read as the reverse complement.
TGAAACAAGATTTTATTAAAGAATATTTCCAGGACCGGGCATGGTGGTGCATGTCTGTAAGCAGCAGCCTAGGAAGCTGTGGCCGGGGCCAGGGATCGTGGTTCAAGTCCCTCCGGGGGTACGTAGCGAGACCTAGTTCCAAAAAAAAAAAAACAGCTGGGTGTTGTGGTGTGCACCTGTAATCCCAGCTACCTGGGAAGCTGAGGCTGGGGATTACTTGAGTCTGTGGTACCCTGGGCAACGTGAGCCTGCGGTTCCACAGCAAACATAGCGAGATCTAGTCTCAATAGAAAAAAAGAATATTTCCAAAAGATTTATAGTACAACTTTAGAGGATTTGAACCATGAGAATTTGTGCCACCTTGACTTTTTGGTTCAGCTAGGGTCTGAATGCCACCCTGTGGTAGTTACAATGCTGTGAATGTTTGCATGTGGACTTATTTGTATTTATAGCATCAGAACCACTCACAAAAAAGCATTGGGGCCGGGCGTGGTAGCGTGTGCCTGTAATCCCAGTGCTGGGAGTCTGAGGCTTGGGATCACTTGAGTGTGGGTTTGGGACTACACTGAGCAACATAGCGAGAGCCTAATCTCTTAAAAATAAAAAAAGTATTGAACAGTTTATTTTAGGTAGTAGCACATAGATACTGTCATTACAGGCTTAGGTGATGGTTACAGTTAGGCTTGAAGGCAGGATATGATGCCATGTTAGGCCAAATGAGCATGCCTTGTTCCACACCTGATTCTAATACAGAATTGGCGGTATCATTATTAATGTGCTTAAAATTTGTTTGAAATTTAAATCTGATGAACTAAATTTTTCTCAGCTTCTAAAGTTGCACAAGGGGGCTAAAGGTGGTGGGTAAGGCAGGGAGAAAAAAAATTAAAGTGGCATTAACAATGGAGGAAAACTGGGATGTGGTTCTTTTCTTTTTTTTTTGACAAGGTCTTGCTATGTTGCCCAGGGGACTGCAGATAAGTTGCCTGGGGTACCGCGGACTTAAGCGATTCCCAGCCTCAGCCTCCTAGGTAGCTGGGATTACAGGTGCCCTCCATGGTGCCCCGCTACTTCTTTGAGACCAGGTCTCACTGTATTGCTGTAGGTAGTCTCGAACCTGCAGACTCAAGCAATCCCAAACCTCTTGCCTCCCAGCGCTTAGACAACAGGGGTGCTCCACCACCCTGGGTGGATATGGTTCTTCTGATGTCTAATACTGCTACGGGAAAATAGAAATGGTTAAGTGGTATTTTGATGACACTCCTGATGACAATTCAGTTGGGATCTTTTGTGTTGCTTTTTCATTAGGTACCTGCTGCATCGCTAATTAGGACAGCAACATGAAGTTCTTAGCTTCACATAGATTGGAATTGAATCCTTTTTTTTCTTTTTTTTTTTTTTTTTTGAGACTAGGTCTCGCTATTTTTGCTGTTGAAACCGCAGGCTCTCGTTGCCCAGGGTACCACGGACTCAAGCAATCCCCAGCCTCAGCTTCCCAGGTAGCTAGGATTACAGGCGTGCGCCACCACACCCAGCTATATTTTTTTATAACTAGGTCTCGCTACGTGTCCCCAGCAGGACTCGAACTGCGATCCCTGGTCCAGGCCATGGCTTCCTAGACTGCTGCTTACAGGCATGCACCACCATGCCTGGCCCGGAAATCTTTTTTCTTTAGAAGTTCAATTCTCCCACAGTCTGTTGCTTCTTTGTATCAAGGACAAATGTAAGACTTACTACACTTATTACAAGTGTAGTTTTATTTTCCTCTTTCATGAGATTACTTGCTTTTGCACACCCAAACATTTGCTTTCATTTTGTATTTAGTGACTGGAGAAGGGATCTCTGAATGGCCTGCTTACATAGCAAAGACAGGTGATTGAATAATTTTATATTATTGGAGGTGCTTCTGTGGTTTTGTTGACTTTCTACTTTTGTTGTTTATTAGGACTGTTACTTGCTTTCATCATCTGTCTACTCATTATAGCTACCTTGTTCAATGTAGACTCAACAATTGGTTTCAACTGTTTCATGTTTATTGTTAAAAGTTCATTTTCTTGTTTCAGTTTTTTTTTATTTAATTTCATATCTATCTGTTTCTATTCTGTATTGTAATGTCCTTCCTAGAGTAGGTATTTTGCAATGCTTTTATCTTAAATATGTATTTTTAATGTATTGGTTGTGCTTTGCACCTTTCCCCCTCCCTAGCTTTATTGAGGTAAATTTGACAAAATTTAAGATATTTTAAATGTGCAAAGTGATGGTCTTTGGAATCCCTCCCATACCCCCAGTAACCAAGGTTTCTCTGGAAGCTTACATTTGGCAGTACTATCAAATCACAATATCTTTAAATTAAGGAGGCACTTCCTAACAATATGGAATATAATGTAATATTTGATCTTGTTATTTCTTCTGTGACTAGTAAGTAGTCGTTCATACCCTTTGAAATTTCCCCTTCAGTCTACAGCCATACCACCCTGAACGCGCCCGATCTCGTCTGAAATTTCCCCTTTAGTTATTTGTGTTCTTACTAACTGGTCAGCGTTCTTTGTATTTTGTCTTTATCAACTATTTTTCTTTTTTTGAGACTAGGTCTTGCTATTTTTGCCTGTGGAACCGAGGCTCACGTTGCCCAGGGTACCACAAACTCAAGCAAACCCCAGCCTCAGCTTCCCAGGTAGCTGGGATTACAGGTGTGTACCATGTAATCCATGCCCAGCTATTTTTTTGGGACTAGGTCTTGCTACATGCCTCCTGTGGGACTGGAACCGTGATCCCTAACCCCAGCCATGGCTTCGTAGGCTGCCGCTTACAGGCATGCACCACCATGCCTGGCTTCTTTCTCATAAATGTTGCAGATATTCTGGAAGGCTATGAATAAGAATTGAGGAATCAGACTATTACATTAATTGCTTATCCAAGGTGACATTTGTTTAAAATGTTTGCCTTGGCTATTTGAGCAACGGTAAAACTCTTTTGTCTCTCTCCTTTCAAAGATGCATAGAAAAGAACTCCTTCTGGCTGAAGTAAAGTGTTGGCTCTGTGTTGGTTATAATTTGCTTTTTCTGGCTGGCAAAGCCTTCTTTTTGTTTTCTGTCTTTTGACAGATTATAGGATTGTGGGGAAACAGCGTCCAGGGCTTTTTCAGGAACTGTGCCATTTTATCTACAGGAGGAGCCATTGGCTTTGGCACTAGAAGAGAATTGGCTCTGCATTTAAAGATGCCAAATCATGCTTGATTCATAAGTTTGCTCTCTCTCTTTTTTTTTCTTTCTTTCTTTGAGACTAGGTCTTGCTATTTTTGCCTGGGGAACCTCAGGCTCATGTTGCCCGGGGTACCACAGACTCAAGCAATCCCCAGCCTCAGCTCCCCAGGTAGCTGGGATTACAGGCATGTGCCACCACGTCCAGCTATTTTTTTTGGAACTAGATCTCGCTAAGTTGCCCCGAGCAGGACTCGAATTGTGATCCCTGGTCCCTGGCCGCGGCTTCCTAGGCTGCTGCTTACAGGCATGCGCCACCATGCCCAGCCTGCTCTCTCATTTTGTGTATGTCTGTGAAACTTTTTCAGGATGTTGGCTTTTATTTTTTCTACTATGTACTACCTTGCTAGTATGAGAAATGAACAACTTGTCCTTTCTCTCCAACCCCCCACCATAGAAACACCATAGAAACATCTCAACACCATAGTAAACATCTCAAACCACAGCAAACATACAATAGTCATTTTAAGAATGAAGGGAAAACACAATGTACAGATGTTAGTTCTGGTAGCAGTTCAGTTCTTAGTGTGCTTCCTATGTAGTCTTGATTATTTAGGTGTGGAAATTATGTATCAGGATGTTTCTTTAAACCTAGCATGGTAGAGCATGCCTGTAATCACAGCTACCTGGGAGGCTGAGACTAGGAATCACTTGAGTCTGCAGGTTTGGGACTACCCCAGGCAACATAACAAGACCTGGTCTCTAAAATAAATGAATAAACAAATAAATAAAAGATGTTTATAAGAGCCGGGCACAGTGGCTCGTGCCTGTAAGCTTCAGCCTATGAAGTGGCAGGGGCTAGGGATCGTGGTTCGAGTCTCCGCCTGGGGCCTGTAGCAAGACCTAGTTCCAAAAAATAGCTGGGCGTGGTGGCGCGCGCCTGTCATCCCAGCTACCTGGGAAGCTGAGGCTGGGGATTGCTTGAGTCTGTGGTACCCCGGGCAACAAGAGCCTGCGGTTTCACGGGCAAAAATAGCGAGACCTAGTCTCAAAAAGAAAAAAAAAAAAAAGGATGTTTATAAGAAACTTTCCAAAAGCGTCAGTGAAAGTTAAGTGTCTATGTATGTTATTTCTAATTTGTGAAGCATCTGTATACAACAGAGTACATTTAGGAAAGTTCTTATTTAACCTTGACATACACGTTCAGTGGGATATAACATGATTTGTTTGGTAGCTTCCATTTTAAGCATTTAGTGGAGGGGTTGGGGAGGGAAAAAAAGCATTTAATGTACTTTTCTCCATATGACTTTACTCTGCCAGGTCACAGACCCCCATCTCCTTCCCTTGCCCTCCACTCCCTGACCCCCCACTTCTCTTTAGCCCTTATGCTGAAGAATTTGGCCTTTGTGGTGACTAACTGCTTTCATCGAGTTTCCCCTTCTCCAGAACTTTGTAGTAGCAAGATCGCACCACATTGATGGTCGGAGCAGCTCCAGTCTTGTTTTTTGGCAGTATTTTCTGGTCTTGGCTTGTGGAGAAACTGTTGAATTTGTGAATTTGATACTGCATGACACCAGCATCACTACAGACTTCTGGGTGTTACTGGGTGTACTGATGTCGCTGTGACTCATGTGACCCTCAAACTTTCCACATCTTCCTCATCTGGATGGAATGTCTGCAGCTGAAATGAAAGAGTAGTTTATTCTAATTTCACATGAGAATTTTTATTATCATGTAAGTAGTCTTAATTTCAGTATGTTTGTTGCCTTCCTGCCTTTTTCATTACTTTCATACCTTCATGTACAATTGATCTTGAAACTAGCTAACTGGATATTTTAGCAAATCTTCACTACCTGCTAAGGCTTGTTCTTTTTGTATATATATTTGAGGATTACTCCAGTTAGATTTAGATGAAGATTGTTAATAGTTTGAATAAGCTGGTTTGTGTAGTGTGAGTTATTATATGGACACATGTTTTTCTCCTCCCTCTACCAAAAGTTTTTCTTCTTGTGTTCTTTCCCAAACTCAGTCTTGGAAAGGCTGAGGTTTGATTGATTCCTTTTCATTCTTTGTTATAGTCTGCTCCACCTCCTCCCCTTTTTTCAAAACTCACCTGCCTTCTATAACTGGACTAAGAACATTAAAGACTTGTAGTGTAGACCCCCATCTCCTTATCCTTTTTGTCTAATAGTGTTTCTTCTCTTTAAGAGCACAATAAGTTTGTGATGTGAATGAAGGAATAAATTGAATTCACAGATACTGTGAATGGATTTTATGCTCCCCTCTAGTGTGTCAAAGAGAAAGTGCAGTCAGCTTTGAAAAACAAAAAAAAAAAGCAAAATACAAAACTGTTATAGAATATCTTGCAACTCTGAAATAATAATTCCAGGCATTGCCCCTTTTTGGTTTTGTTGTTTTTAACTTTCACACTTGTTTCTTCAGACCTGCTGTTCTCTTTTAATCTAGTTATAGGGTTTCTTACAAAGTCTCAGTATTGGTCTCATGGGTGTTTCAATTCTGTAAAATGTCACCTAGTTGATATTTATGAAGAAAATGCCCTTTTAAGAGTGTTCAAGGCAGCCACTCATGGTGGTGTGTGCCTGTAATCCCAGCTACCTGAGAGGCTGAGGCTAGGGATCACTTGAGTACGTGGATTCGAGGCAATCCTGGGCAACATAGCAATACCTAGTCTCTAAAAAAAAAGAGTGTTCAAGGTAAGGTAGACCATTCTTACTTTTTTAGCTTTTGTTATTGGATTCAACTGAAGGTGTATATTCATTTTGCCAGAAGTAAACTTTTCCTTTTTTGCTTGTTATAAATGTCCTATGGAAGCCGAGTGTGCTGGTGAACACTTGTAGTACAAGTGCTAGGAGGTAAGAGGCCTGGGATTGTTTGAGTTTGTGGGTTCGAGACTATCTGGGCAATATAATGAGACCTGGTCTTGAAAAAGCAGCAGGTGCGGTGGCGAGCACCTGTAATCCCAGCTACCTAGGAGACTGAGGCTGGGAATCACTTGAGTCTGTGGGATCGCAACTACCCTGGGCAACATAGCGAGACCTAGTCTCAAAAAAAAAAAAAGGTAGTTCTATGGAAAATTTTCATGAAGGAATAATAAGAACTTTTTTTTTTTGAGACTAGGTCTCGCTAACTTTGCCTGTGGAAACGCAGGCTCACGTTGCCCAGGGTACCACAGACTCAAGCAATCCCCAACCTTAGCTTTCCAGGTAGCTGGGATTTCAGGCACGCAGCCCCACATCCAGCTATATTTTTATGGAACTACATCTCGCTACGTGCCCCCAGTGGGACTCGAACCGCAATCCGTGGCCCCGGCTCCAGCTTAGTAGACTGCCACTTACAGACATGCACCACCATGCCCAGCCATAAGAACCATATTGAAGGAGGAACAGTGATCAGACTAGAAGGATATTACCTAAGACCAGTTTTTCAACCCAGCCCTTTGATATTTTCTGCCTGTCTCTGAGAGATGATGTGTTTTATATCTTTTAAAGTAAGATGTGATCAATTTAGAAAGTTTAAAAGTTATTACATATTTTTGATACTTTTACATACTTTTTTTTACCCTGCAGATATATATATATATATATATATATATATATAACATTCATATGTGCTTAAAATCAATGTAATTATAGTATGATCTAAAACTTGGTATTTTAAAGCTTTCCATTGAGATATATACATATGTAAAAGCATACCTAAATGTATAGCTCCATGGATTTTTACAAATTATAACTGCCTCCTAGATAAGAAACATCACCAAGCTTCTTGAAACCCTTTCTGTCAATGTGTCCACATGATACTGTTGAAGCACAGAATGAATAAGTACTTAGCAGAATTTGAACTTATTTGTTCTGTATTGAAAATGAAGAAAATGACTAATTCCAGCTTTGGTCCCTGTTCTAAAAACTTGGATCATTTAAATGATTTGAAGGATTCTTTTGCTTTAACTTTACTGGTCTAAGTATTTGCTGAGGACTGAACTATGTATGCCTTATTGTACAAAATCAGAAAGGAAGAAGATACAAAGGTAAACATACTACAAACATACTGCCTAGTACAAACTCTGATTTATAGTTTAAATTAGGAAAACAAGCCACTTTTTAGAACAACTAAATAATAAATTGTATATTAGTAATTCAGAAAAGGAACCATTTTGACAACTTCAGACAAGACTGTACAAGGAAGGTAGATTTGAGCTGTCGTTTGCAGAATGGATAGAATTTAAATGTAATGGTTGTACCAGCACAAGAGTAAGAAAGTAGAAATAGATGAACATGACACACTGAAAAAACAGACCAGTCTGTCTGCTGTGGGGAAAACTTGCTAAGGAAAGGGAGGAAATTTGAAAACATAAGAAGAGGGTGATTATAGGATAAATGGTAAAACTTGACTGCATTGCACAGGCACTAGAGAGCCACCATAAAACTTGTTGGATAGAAGTATTAGATTTGGAACCATGAAGACTTCGAGTTCTTTTTTTTGAGATTAGGTCTCGCTATTTTTGCCCATGGAACTGCAGGCTCACATTGCCGGGGTACCATGGACTCAAGCAATCTCCAGCCTCAGCTTCCCAGGTAGCTGGGATTACAGGTGCGTGCCACCACGCCCAGCTATTTTTTGGGACTAGGTCTCACTGTGTTGTCCCAAGCGGGACTCGAACTGCGAACCCTAGCCTCAGCCACTTCATAGGCTGAAGCTTACTGGCACCAGCCACCGTGCCCAGGTAAGATGCCGAGTTCTAGTACTGACCTTTTCATTTACCAACTATGTGACCTAGAACAGACAATCCAGTTTCCATGGACTTCAGTTTCTTAATATGAAAAAATGGTGGAAATATCAATTTTGCATATTATGCTATATACATATCCATCTGTCTATCCATCATTCCATCCATAGGTCTTGACTCAGGTCTTTGTACTAAGAAAATGAGCAATACATTGAAATTCTTTCTGTAGTTCAAAAGGAGAGAAACAAATGGATGAAAGCAGTGGTATTTGGGATAAGGGAATCTACAAAGTTACAGTTATCTCTAGCAAACATAGTAATGGTAGTAGTAAAAGTACATTTGAGGAACATCAAGAGAAATTAGACTAGAATTCCTCTTTAGAAAGAAATGTTTGGCCTTTCCTTTGATCTCTATCAGACAGTTAAAAAATTCCTTTCTAGTTTCTTGAACTGTAGACATACTTTAGGCAAGATGATTTTGACTTTTTAATCTTTTTGACTTTTGAAATCTTTTTGACTTTTAAATCTCCCAAGAGATCCTCGTTTATTTTTCAGAAGTGGATAGTAGATGGTTTGTCTGAATTATCCAGTTGTCAAGAACATTTGTGATAATAGTGATAGGATTAATATATCTGTTTTTGGTGTCTTGGCAAATTAATTGGTATAGGCATAAACTTGGAAGGATCTTATTTTTTAGTTTCTTTTTTCCTTCTCTTTTCTTTTTCTTTTTGAGACTAGGTCTAACTTTGTTGCCCGGGGTAGTCCCAATCCAACAGACCCAAGCGATCCCCAGCCTCAGCCTCGCGGGTAGCTGGGATTATAGGTGCCTGCCACTGTACCCGGCTGCTTTTTTGAGACCAGGTCTTGCTATGTTGCCTGGGGTAGTCTCGAACCTGCAAATTCAAGTGATCCCTGGCCTCTTGCCAGCCAGCAATTGGATTACAGGTGTGCGCCACCACACCTGGCATATTTTTTAGTTTTTAGTTAATGCTTTATGAGAAATCCAGTTGCCTTTGATAGAAGGCTAGAATCTAAAGGAATTCTAGACATAAAAGTGTCTCTTAAGAGTATTTTTTAGATCAGCTATTTTAATAGAAAAGTACTTGAAGTATTGTTTAGTTACTTTAATGTGAGAATTGTCAGAGAATTGCTAAATGCTGAGAGGAGAGTTGTAACTCACGCCCAGCTAGTTTTTGGAACTAGGTTTCGCTACGGACCCCAGGTGGGACTTGAACGGCGATCCCTAGTCCCAGTCACTTCATAGGCTGAAGCTTACAGGCATGAGCCACCGTGCCTGGCAGAGAATACTTGTTTTGGACCAGGAGAAAAGGGAGAAGTACTGGACTCCCTGATTAGATAATTTGGAAGATTTTTGTGGATAGAATTAAAAAAATTTTTTTTTCTGCATTTTGTTCCTTTCATATGGAATATAATAAAAACTAGCCTGTGGAAAATGTCTGCCAGGCATGGTGGTGCGCACCTGTAATCCCAGTTACGTGGGAGGCTGAGGCTGGGGATCACTTCAGTCCGTGGATTCGAGACAACCCTGGGCAATATAGCTAGACCTAGTCTCGAAAGAGAGACAGAGAGAGAGAGAAAGAAAATGGATATGTCAGCAACTTCCTTTCTCCTTTTCCTAGAAGACTGAGGCTATATATATATATATATATATATATATATATATATATATATATTTTTTTTTTTTTTTAGAGACTAGGTCTTGCTATGTTGCCCAGGGTTGTCTCGAACTTACCGACTCAAGTGATCCCTAGTTTCAGCCTCCCAGGTAACTGGGATTACCTGTGTGTGCTACCACGCTCAGCAGTTTTATATATTTTATGTATGTATGTATGTATGTATGTATGTATGTATGTATGTATGTATTTGAGACTAGGTCTTGCTATTTTTGCCCAGGGAACCACAGGCTCATGTTGCCCAGGGTACCACAGACTCAAGCAATCTCCAGCCTCAGCTTCCCAGGTAGCTGGGATTACAGGCGCGCGACACCATGCCCAGCTAATTTTTGGAACTAGGTCTCGCTACATTGCCCCTGATGGGACTTGAACCATGATCCCTGGTTCCCGCCGCGGCTTCCTAGGTGTTGCTTACAGGCACATGCCACTGTTCCCGGCCAAACTGTATAGTTTATTCTATCTCTGCATATTAAGTCCCTAACGATGGCATTGGTGGATGTAATCTGTCACTGTGGTGTGCTGTCAGTTGACAAGGTGTTTTGTTTTTTTTCGATATTAAGTAAATGACTTGAACAAGATGTAAAGGTTTGCCTTCGGATTGTACTGAAACCTGCGAAGGAAATGTAAATGGTCAATTTGGATTTAGTTGCATGTAGATACCTTTTTCTGAGTTGGGTTAGAACTGTGTATTTTTGCAGATGTTTTGATTTATCCCCTCCTTCCGCACTAACGCCCAGGCACACACATACCTTCCCAGTGTGCCCCTTGTGCTCCTCTCTACCCTGTTCCCAGCCCTTAATTTCTGCGTCACGGAAATCAGGAGTTTCAGACAGCCAGCATTGGTTTGTGGACCTGGTTTTATATGCAAACTTAAATCTATACACAATTATGAGGAAGAAGAGTTGATAAGTCAGAAAATAAGGGCGAGGCAGGCATCTGGGGAGCATCTTTCTACTGTCATGAGTCTCCTGGTGGTTACTGCTGTGGAAGTCTCAGGCACTCGAGTGTGTGCCCCCTGGATGGGAGCCACTCCTAGTACCCAGACAGCAAGTGGGCGGGGAAGGAGGAGAAAGGACGTGGCATCTCCTAGCCTAGCTGCGGGATGCCTGACTCCCAGCTTTGAGGCGGGGGCCAGGAGAGCCGGGGCAACTCTAACAAAGAGGAGCCGTGCTGGGGCTGAGGCCGCGGGTGGCTGGCCTATCCCCGGCGGCTGACCTCCCAGTGGGCCTCCCCAGTTGGTTGTTAGACAAGTCGCTCTTATGGCTCCCTGGCTCACCATTGGCTGTGCGGACAGGAGTGGGCTCGCAGAAAGCTGGGATGGAGTTGGGGGGCGGGGCTGTCTTCCAGCGGCTAGGAAGTGCGAGCCCCAGCCGGCTGGGGGAGGGGATGTCAGCTCACAGCTGAGTACTGCGCTCGGAGATCCTAGCATCGTAGCAGCCGCCTCCCCCTCCCCTTGCCTAGACTGCTCGAAGCCCCTTCTCATCCTGCTCCCAAGCAGGGGCGGGGGATGAGGAGGGCTGACCAGCCCCAAGCGGGCGGGGTGGAACCCGGAGCCCCACGGAGTGCTGCGGAGCGAACCTCACCTCCCTTCCAGGGCTCAAGGTGTGTGTGTGCCTTTCTAAAGAAATCCCTACTTCAGCCGACTTAACCTTGTGCGAAAGGGGGAAATAGACTGGGAAGTAAGCTCCACATCCCATTAGTTTGTTCTGATATTTCTGATTCCACCGTTTATTCTTCTTTCCTTCTTTCCTCACCCCTGACACAGGATAAGAGATTCAAGACTCTTTCTACTGATGTCTCAATGTTGGTTAAAAGAACCGAAGAAAAAAGCTCTTTCTTGTGTGTCATCTGATGCAGTAAACCGCAAAAAAGGGGGGGAGGCATGTGTATGTGTGCAAGCTAGGAGCGGGTTTTGAAACTACTCATCCATATACATTGACTCTCTTCACCATTTTCCTACTGGGACAGCCTTAAATCAGCAAAAACAGTCTTAAAAGGAAAAGAGAGAGCAACCCCCACTGACAAGTGGTTAATGGTTTTTATCTATTAACTCTGCTAAAGTCTTTCTACATATGTTGTCATTGGCTTTTTGTAGTACTCAATCAACCCTGCTGGAGAAATCTCAGTTATAGAGCCTAGGCAAACTTAACTTGCTGTTCCTGAAACTTTAAAGTCTTGTTGCTCGGTAAATTTCTTGTATACCTAGGGTCTCAGAAGGATTTTGTTTTGTTATCAAAAACCAAAGTCAAAAATTCAGATGAATTTTGATTCGTTTACTGTTAAAGGTTTCCATCCCCTAACTTTAGAACTTGGATGGCTATAGCATTACAATTTAAATTTATCTCTTCTGAGTTCTTTAGCTTCTGCAATTTAGGGGTGGATCTTTTTTTCCTGAAAGACACAGAACTCATCTTCAGCCAGATTCAAGAACCTCTTTATAGATTTTTTTAGAGAAAAGTTATCAAAGATAGAAAACCCAGAAGGTATGTTGCTGGAAACCAATGGTGTGTCTCTCTGTGTTAAATGGCAGTGTTCATGATAAACTAGACATTTCAACCAGAGGTTTCGGACTAGATTTGTAGAGATGTTTATTAGCAAAGAACTAGAATGCAGAAAGGATGAATATAATTTTTGCAGCGTTATGGTAAAAACTTCTTGAAATGATTGTGAATTCATTCTTGTTATCCAGGTTCAGTTCCAGTGGTTGTGACTGGAGTCCAGTTTTGAAGATAGAATTGATATGCAGACTCTGTCTTTCAGTTATAGATGGATTTCTTTGCATTGGTTTATTGAATCTCTAACAAATACACAGTTTGGGAGTGAAAACAGGCAATATAAAAAATAGGCATGATGGAACAGGAAATAATCTCAGTTGTTGAAACTTAATGCTTCATAAGCTATTTTTTTTTTCAATCTCAAGTAACCTTAGAATTGTACGAAAGTAATTTCTCAGTAAACCTATATTGGATTTGGGTTTTAAATTTGTTATCCAGGCTGGGCATGGTGGCACATGCCTGAAAGCAGTAGTGTAGGAAGCCGTGGCTGGAACTGGGATCGTGGTTCGGGTCTCGCTCGGGCCGGCAACATAGCGAGACCTAGTTTCAAAAAATTAGCTGGGTGTGGTGGCGTGCACCTGTAATCCCAGCTACCTGGGAAGCTGAGGTTAGGGATTGCTTGAGTCCATGGTACCCTGGGCAATGTGATCCTGTAGTTCCACAAGCAAAAATATTGAGACCTAGTCATAAGCAAACAAACAAATAAATAAATAAATTTGTTATTCACTTGTCCCTTCAGAGTTCATAAATTATGCTTAAATTGAAATGTAAAGAGGATCTCCCAGATTTTGTCTTACCAAACTTGTTACTAAGAAGGGGCTATTAAAATCACAGTGAAGCTTTGAGATCTAGCAAGTGTATAAAACAAAGTTCACTTTGATGTATACAAAATGTAGCAACCTGAAGAAGACATGAAAAACAAAACAAAAACACTTGGAGACCAGTATTAAAGCATATATTGCTTCAACTGCTGCTACAAAATACATGTTATTGTTCTGTTTGCTATCCTACCTAGGTGGCTTTTTGTCTGCCCGTAAGTGAGCCATTAATGCAGCTTTGTGAAGTTACCTTATATTTTGTTCACTTAATTTCTTGTATTTCTGTAAAACTCAAAGCTGATTTGTATAATCAATATTTTGCATGGTGTGGTGATTTCCCAAAAGAATTTTCCCCAGGAGACAAAAAGCTATGTATAGAACTAATCAAAAGTGTATTTACACTGATCTCTAAATACCATTTACAGAGGATGGAAGTACTCAGTTTTGGTCCTCTGCAAGAAAACAATTATGGGAAGCCACAACTTCCCATAATCTCTTAGGTTGAAGAGACATGGTTCTGCTGATGTTAAAGTAATTGATTTAATTTTCTTTAGCAATCTGTTTTTATCCATCCTGCTTGTTTCTGTGAGTCACACCTTGGGATGTGTTAAGAAAAAGGGCCCTATGTTCTCTCTAAAGGGAGACTCAATCCCAGTCCCCTTTCACATTAGAAGTATAAAATGATCCCCTTGAGGAAGTGAAAAAAAAGATTGGACCCTTGGTGTTGTTTGGTTCTCCTGATAATCATTTTGAGTGTTGTAAGGTTTAGAATTAAAAAAAGCTTGCCCAAGGTGAGAAAATATTAGAGGCCAAATAAACCTGGGAACGCTACTCTCTATATGAGAGATCATGAATGCATTCATATGGCGATGTGACTGGCTGTAGTTTTTAGCTTTTCAGCTTTGTTGGTCAGGTGTCTGAAACAATATTTGGTCCCCCAGAGTTTGACTCTAGGAAGCAGAATCTTTTGAGGAAGTTGTTTGCTGTGAGCTGGAATCCTAAGGGTAGAGGACTTTGCTGAGTCTCTTATCTGTATACCACTCAAATAAGGATGTGGAATTGATTACTGGTGAGTAACTGAACTCTTCCTAATGAATGGTTGCTAGGCAAAGTGCATCTCAATCAGTTTAATCTTCAATAGTTTATAGGTCTATTCTAGTGGACCAGAGCTGCTTTTCTGACTGCCCTTCAACAATCCTTCTTGGATATGCATGTATGCTGTTTCAGTGGCTTAAAAAAAAAGAAAAAAAGATTACAATGATTTATCTATTTCACATCAACTAAGATAATTTAAGCTTTTGGTAACCTGGGTTACCAAAACATTGTCATTAACTTTTTCTTGGATCAAGTGGTGGATGGGGTTCTTCAATATTAAGATATACCTCTATGTTTAGCTATCTTTGGTTTTGTAATTAGCAAGGCAGTGAACTAACATTCATTTTGGAATCAGGCCAGTGATAACGCTGCCCTTGGGCCTGGATGGAGAGAAAAAATAGGACAGAGTAAACAATTGAGGGCATGAATAATGAATCTTCCAACTGAGCCCTGGGAGAGTGAAGGAGATTATCTTCAGAGCTGTTCAATCTGCCAGTGAAAGGGGAAGAGTCCCCTGAATTAATTACCCTCACTGTGTTTGATACTGTACTTAAACGATTATTATAACCATTCAGAGTAGAGTTAGTTGCCTTTTAGATATATGATTAAAGCCATCTTTTTGGTTGTTTGGTTTTGTTTTAAACCAAACATTCAAATTGTTTGTTTTTGAACCCAGACCTTTGCTTCCTCTTCCCAACTTTGTTCTGTGTGTTAGCATTCTGTGGACACTGGGATGTCCTTCTGTTTGAACAGATCTTAGAATTTTGCTTACCTGCACATCTCATCTGTAAATGTATACCGTATAGGAAAAAAAGAAGAGAATAAAAGCCTTAGCCTCATTGCAAAAAGAATATTCAGTACCTTGAGTGTACATTATGTTTTGAAATTAAATATTTTTGTTTGAATTAGTTTTCATTCATTGTGGTCTATTAGTGGTCTTGGCATTGCTCTGAGAAAGGGGAGAGTCCAAGACCCTGAGAATATTTTAATGACTTAGTGATTTGATAGGGAAGCTAGTCCCAGAACCCAGGTCTCTGAATTCCTCCCATCTCTGGGTTTCTAATACATTTGATTTTCTCCTAGAAAAGAACTCATTTCAGGTTCCTTATTTGAAATAATTTAAAAATCTCCAGATGTTTTTCTTTCTCTAGCAGTCAAGACTAAGATGACTTTATTGGTCAAGAAGGTTCAGGATGAGGTGTTGGAGGAATAAAAGATAGATAAAAGAAAGGCCTATTAGAAGCTTTAACTGAGTCCCAAGGAGGACACACTGGGCATTTAATTCTAGATCAAATTCAGTCATGGACCATGTTTGTTACATTTTACCTAGCCGAAAAGGGTTGACAGCATCTTTAACAAAGTATGAGTAGACCTCTAGTTGAGGGTTTCATTCCTGATCATAGAATATAGTCAGTTTTGATTGTTCATGCAGAAGGGCAGATAGGTAATGAATTTTACATGGGTGAAATTTGAAGGTATTGGCAAGGCGGGTTTTTGTTTTTGTTTTTTGTTATGTTGCCCAGGGTTGTCTCGAACTCCCGGACTCAAGTGACCCTAGCTTCAGCCTCCCAGCTGGGATTACAGCCTCCCAGCTGGGTAGCTGGAATAACAGGGATGTGCCACCATGCCCAGGTAGACAAGGCACATTTTTATTTTATTTTTTTAATTTATTTATCTATATTTCACATCATTTCAATCCCTGGGGGTCACCCACCACCTCCCCCTCCCACCCACTCCAGTTGGTCCCCATTCTCCTCTTGTGCAGTTTCATTTGGTTGACCATATATTAGTGAAACCATTTGGTTTCTGTCCCTTTCCATCTGGCTCGTTTCTGCTAGAATGATTTCTTCTAGGTA